>VYZW01044035.1:364066-376739 GCA_013401315.1 Balaeniceps rex
ACAAAAAATTATTTATTTATTTATATAAATAAAAATAAAGTTTAGGAGCCACAGATAGAATGATAGATCATATATATATATATAGAGGGGGGTGTCTATACATCTATAGATGTATAACAGTGTACCCTGTGCGTGTGTGTGCAGATCTATATATACATAAAAATCCATGTATATTTATATACAGAAAAATATATATTATATAGAATAATAAATGTGTATTATATATTATATTTTTATAAATAGATCTATATAAAGTATAGGAGCCATAGATAGATCATATATGTGTGTGCACATGTGTGGAGAGATGACACCTGTACCTCGCCTCCATCGCCACGCACGCCAGCTCCTGCGTACGCGGTGGCGGGCGGCCGCAGTCCTGCATGCGCTGTGACCCCGTGTGAGCCACGGTGCCCCACGGGCCGAGCCCCGCCATGGGGACTCACCCCCGGAGCTGAGGGCTCCCCGTGGCACCGGGGCCTGCTGGCTGGCAAGGTGTACCTGAACTGGCCATGGCGGGGGGGTGAGCCAGGGCACGACAGGCGCTGGTGGAGGCAAGATGAGGTGCGCGCTGGTATTTACACAGGGCAGATTGATTTGGTTTAAAAATAAAAACAAATTAAGTTCGACATCCCCACCTAGTCCTGCTGCACACGGGCTGGCAGACACCTGCACTGAAATGTGAACACTTTTGTATAAGAAGGCTGCAAAAGGTGTTGACCATGGCCATCATGGCTTGGTGTACGGCCACCAGCTCAGGCACTCCCGCCTCTCGCCCGTGCCGAGGCAGGCAGGGGGCTGGAGGCCAGGGCAGGCTGAGCTGCACCTGCAGCAAAGGAGCCCCAAGGGACCCGTGGGAGTGGGCGAGAGGCGCGGAACATGCAAGGATGTGCATGGGTGTGCACGTACTGAGGAGGCTGTGGATGTGTATATAGCTACGGGGCGTGTATGGGGGATAAACATGTATGGGGGATAAACATGTATATAGAGGCATGTGTATATACATGTGCGCGCGCACACACACACAGAGAGAGAGAGGATGCAGTGGGGGAGCATGTCTATAGATGTATCTGTATGTATACATAGATGTGTATATGTAGGTGTATATGAATGGAGGTATGTGCATAGTGTACCTAGATAAGTGTATGTGTGTCTACTATATATCTGTAGATGTGTGCATATATGTGTATATATGGGGATGGGTGGGTATGCATGTGCGTATCACTGTGTGTGCATATCTCTCTCTCTCTCATTGGATGTCAATAGATAGATGCATATATATATAAAAATTTTTGTGTGTGTGTGTGGAGAGGGGAGGTTGCATACCTATATGTACACATGCATGTATAGATTGTGTGTTTATACACACATGTGGTTGTGTGTACGTATATACATGTACGTATATGTACATGTATATATGCATGTACGTATACGTACATATGCATGTACGTATATACAGATGTGCATGTATACATATAGGCACTGTGTATCTATATGTATGTATACACAGCTGTGCATGTAATGGCATGCATAAGCATACACACACAGAGATTGGGGGGGTGTGTGTATAAAGGTAAGTGTATCTATACATAGACGTGCGTATGTATATACAGATGTGTGCGTGTGGAGGGTGGGTGTGTATTGGTAAGAGCAGCTGCGGTTTTGCGGGNCGGCTCCTGCTCCGCCGGGAGAGCGGCCTTCCCAAGGGGCAGCTGCCGCCCGTGCCAGCCTGCTTGCTCTGCTGCTCCCTCCTTTGCCTTTACTCTCAGCTGGTTGTTTTGTCAATGAAAATAAAATAAAATAAAATAAATCAATCATCACACATGGCGCTCCAACGACCTCAGGACGCTTTCGCCCCGCGGGTCTGGGTGAGCGGTAAAGCCGTGGTCTTCAGCCCACTGCAGCAGGACCATCAGTCGTGCCCGCTCTTCTTGGTTCCATGACTTGCGCTTCACCCAGCCAGGCTGCTTTGGGACAGTTTAATAAACAACACCTAGAAAAAGTCAGGAAAACATCGAGCCATCCTTGAGCTCTGCAACGGATATCTGTGAGCCACAAAATTATTCCATTCTTCTTTGCCTCAGTTTCCCTGCTCCCATAGGAAGGACTTTCTGCTGCCCTGGAGCTGCCTAAACAGATCGTAGCCCTGGCCCTGGCACCATCACACGTGGCCGGGGCTGGCCGGGCCTGCGCCGTGGGCCCAGAGCGCACAGGGACACAGCGGAGCAGGGTCACGTCCACAGACATCGCCAGCACGCACGGGAACTGTTCTTTACTCCCCAAACGTTTATGAATCGTGCCGGGCTGTGAAGTTTACGCCTCATCCATGCCCCAGACCTTGTCTCAGTGCAGCTTGGGGAGCGTGATGCCTCCTGTATCTACCGCTTACGCAATAAATAGGAGTTGTACAGCGGAATTCAGCTGGCTGAACACAAAAGCAGGATTATTATCCTTATTTTACTCCCTCATATGGTACAGACGTAAATGCCTCCTTAATGTCAAGGGGACTCTCAAGGGATTAGGGCTCAAGTAGTTCTTGATGGCAAGACCACCCTTCTGTTCCTCTGCACGAGGAACCAGGGGTGTTAGTGGGTGGGGAAAAATGTGTACAGGGCATCAAAGACAAACTGTCCATATGGAGACAGGGGCCATGATACTCAGCCACAGATGAAGTTTGTCCTCTAAGTACTCTAAAAGTTATATTTCCCTCCTCTAGGAGAGCTCTCGGATTGAGGCAGTCCATAACCTGCTTCCATTTCAGAGCCTTTATCATTTCTCTGTGGATTCAATACAGTCGGGGACAACGTCTTCAAGAACCCAGTGCTCTACCAGGGCTTTCGTTCAGGTGGGTGACCTTTCTTATAAATCAACAAATGGTACAGAACACCGCAGAGCATGACTGGCTGTACTATAATAATGCCTTTTCCTCCCTTAAAAAGCTGCTCCCAGTTCCAGTGGGACACTAAAGCTTACCTTACCTCGGCAGAGTGTTAGTGGTGGGGAGACTAACAGCGTCCTTCATTATCAGGCTGAGCAAGGGGACAAGGATTTAAAGCTTTGACATTTTAGATAATTTCTTTATAACGTGGTAAGACAATAGCTCTTTAAGAGTCTAAAACTCAATTCAGCATGCATATCGCCTAAACCACCCATCCTATAGCCTCATGTAGGCATTGCACCTCTAGAAAAAGCTATACGGACAGAAACAGGAGGCTGGGAAGCTGTCTTTCTCCGCTGCTTTCCCACAGCCACGTGCCTATGGCTTTGTGATGCCCATCGTAAACCCCGGGCTGTTGTCATGAAGTCCTCGTGATTTTGTGTAACGCTTAGGAAAAAACTGCAGGGCTTTTCCAATGGAGTGGCAACCATCCTGAATTTGTGCTACCCAAACATTCGTAACATCATCACACAGCCATCCAAGCTCTCAGAAGACACAAAGGTCTTAAAATAGAGGCCAGGGAAAGCCCGTGGCACGCTGCAGAGCTTCAGCGAGAGCAAAAAATTCTGCACTAGTTAAAAATCCTGCATCAGCAGTGTGGTCTGCATGGAAAACAGCATCTGCGAATGAGGCAGGTACCCGGGAAATCCCTGCAAAGTTTCTTCTGGCACAAAGAAAGGCCAAAGTGCTGGCTAAGCCACCTCGCATGTGTCTGCTTTGAAAATATTGGAAAAACAAGAAAAATGGGAGGAAAAACAAAGTTGTGTGTTTGCGTTTTGAGCCCCAAAGCAGGATTAAGCCCATTTCGTACACAGAATTTAAGCCTTCTAACGGCAAATTAGATTTTGGCACCGGGAGTTAAGCTAAAACTGTATCTTGCTGATTCCTCACTATCCCAGTCCAGAGAACATTCTCATAATAAAATCGATGAATAAACCAGATTACTGGGGTGCATTTCTGGTGCTGCTGGTTGAACCACAACAGGACAGACCTGCACAAGCTGTCAGCTCCATGGCTATAACCTGTAAATCTGAAGCCCCCTTCTTTCCTGGTTAAACTCCCCTCAGCACAGAACTTAGGACAGTGTGTAATTAAAGCAAGGGGCCTGGGGGGAGCCGAGGTTTGAGCAGATGTTTATGCAGCTTGAAATTCCTTCCACCAGCGCCTGCTGGCTTCCCTCGCTGCTGGCCTCACCCCCGTCCCTTCCGCCCACCCTGGCGTGCTTTGCTGAGCCCTTCTGCAAAGCCTCCGACTGGTGGCGGCTCCAGATGCATCGTCTCCATAATTTCACTACCTAACCCCCACATCTATTTACCTACTAATTTCTCTTTGTGGGAGAAACTAGAGATAAAGGGGGTGCTAGAAAAACCATCAGGACTCTTAGACCTTGGGAAGTTAATATGGAGGGAAACAATTTGGGACTGCAGCTAAGAATTACTCAGGTGGATTAAAGCAAGCAAGTGCACAGAGAGAGAGGAGTTTGAGATGAAGGACTTAAGGTTTCATTTTGATTATTTGTTGGAATGACAACCTACACTCTCTCCACATTATTTCTTACCTTCTCTGTCCTTTGCCCCTCAAGCCTGCATATTCCGTGAAGCCAAAACTCTCTTTACTGAGTAAAAACATATTACTTTTGGAAGCTAACCGGTTTAAAACACAACGTAAACCCAAACATTTCCTTTCTGCCCATCCCAACAATCAGCAAATAAAGATCAGTTTTGAAACAAATTGAATTTTATTCTTTGCAAATGTTTGCAAGCAACAAGGTTTTTCTGAAAAGTTGTCTCAAAAGGCAGACAGAGGAAGAGTTAAAGCGGAGAACGTGCTACCCTTTCCTTTTTACAAAGCGATTAAACAAAAGGTGAAAAAAACGAGAGGAACAAAATGAACTGCAGCACATACAAAAATAGCATTATTAAAAAAACAAATGGTAGCATATTTGAACATATTTTAGACCAAGTGCACAAGTGTCCTACGTGATTCTACCTATTCACCAAAACTAAACCAAAACGCACGAAAACTTGCAATGTTACAGGCTCCGATTGCGTGACGTCTTTATGCTATTGCAACGACAGCTTGAAAATGTGCGGTTCTGTGCTACACGCACTCCAATCCAGCCGAGACCCGCTGCTGCTCCCTCTTTGTCCCTGCAAGACGCCTCTTTGTCCCTCCTCCCTGTCTGATAGGGATGTGGCCATGCAGCAGGACACCGACCCCGCCACCGCTCAATTCCTGGATGTCACTAAGAAGGACAGAGATTACGGTGGGAAAGAGAGAAATGATCCCTTCTGGCAGCAGCCAGCAAGTCAATCGGATTCATTAGCGCATGAAGCTACGTGCCAACCAATGAATGTAGTAAATATAGGAAATTATCGTAAAATGTGATTTCCTTTGTATTTAGCTCTCAAAAGCATCCAATGTCCGCATTTGTCAGTAATAATTTTCCACAATCCCAATCCAGTCATTTTCTCTCCAAAAAGGAGAAAAGCAGCATAGAAAATATTAACCAATGTATAGAACCATCCATGACTGCACAGCCACCCTGTAAGTCACATGCTGCACATTTTGAGCATTCTTACACATGTAGCACTACAACGGCCAGCTTCACCACGGCAGGATCCATCTGCTTCATGGCAACCTGAATCACACTTGTTTTCCACCTGGAAAGCATCACGGACTTTGAAATGGCAAACATTACACAGAAGGTTAGGCAGATGGAACAGCATCATCAACAATAAAATTAAATTAGCGTTAAACTTACTCCTGACTTATCTCACTTGATTATATTAGTTTACATTTGACTATATATACACACAATACCAAAAATATGCCTATTTTGTATTCAAACATTGCCAACATAATGCCATTTTTAGTTGAGGCAATCCAAAAGACTCGGCCAAAACCCCAAAGACCTTATGAAGTTCAGCGATCGCTGAGAAAATCATTTTGAAAACCTCACTCACCATACCCTCAGTGAACACTTAAAGTGAATGGCAGCAGAAGGTACGTTAAAGCACCCTCAAACTTCTTGCCACCAAGAAGCCCTAGTGAGGGTAACGGGAACAACAGATACTAGGTATCTTTGAGGGAAAAAATAAACCAAGCCTACAGCCAAGCCATGTGTGTCCGTGTGCACGCACGTGGATGCTGTGTGGATGTCGGTGTGCGTGCACGTGCTGGCATGAGGGGAAAGCTAAGTATGATTTCAGTGGTTATCCAAGTACAGAGGTTTCACAGTCTCACACTAGTGCTTATCACTTCAGCCTTTTGAAAGCTTATTACGGAAACATAATCAAAACACAGAATGTTTTCTTGAAGAAAATGAGCCATCATTCACCCTCTATTTGTTCAGAATTATATTCAAAGAAGTATTGCTTTTCACAGTTCACTGGCAAGTCAGAGCACTGCACACAAAATTAAATACGGTATTAAAGATGTCTGTGGAGAGGACAAATGTTATCACAGAAGCACAGAGGTAGAAGGCTTCAAAGAACTAAACCTGAGTTACACAATCATTAGTTTCTACATACCTAGCATAATAAACTATCCTAACAGCCTTTCAGCACCTCGCATCTTTTCACATCGGCGTTCTCTCTCCAGCTGCACTTAAGAGGTACCACGCTACCATTTAAATCAGCTACTTGTCTCGTAGAGAGGTCTTAGCCTTTCACTGAAGTCATCTGTCCATGCTACGTACGTTTGATGTAGGGTTGCGACTGAGGAGAGCAAGTAGCGGCCGATGTCTTAAATCTTAAGTAGTTTTGTGTCGTTATATTTAACAATGCAAGTTCTCCAAGATTTACTGTGAAGAAATAAAGAGTGAATGATAAAGCGTCAAAAGGAAAAAAAAAAGTATGTATGTACACATACCAAAGAAATCTTCAGTTTCCATCACCAAAGTGCATTCTGAGGGAAAAAACCTCAATAAATCGGTGGCAAAAGCTGCCCCTTTTTGGCACCTGATTTCTGTAGCATAGACAGCGCTTCTGACAAAAAAAAAAAAAAGCACTGCCTTTTATTTGTTTTATTTAGAAGCTTTTGCTTTTTGTAAGGGAAGGTGATAATGTGAAATTTTACTTTATGATATAGAAGTGTAAAAGAAAATAAAATTAAAGAGATGTTGCCTACCCCATGTCAAAATAAATACTACTGAAAAATCTCCATAGTTATGTATTTTAGACAGTACTTCACAGAACCCTGGACACATATGCTGGTAAACTAATCTTCACAGAAATAATTTTGAAAAGTAAATATAAGCACATCTGACAGTAAATGACAATGTATTTTCACATATATTTTGTATAAATAGTTTAAAATTTAAGACTTCTAAAGTCAAAGATCCTAAATATCACAGACAACTTGTAAGGACCAAATACGTCACGTGGGTTCCTTTCAAAGGGCATCCTGCAATGCAGCCGTTCTAGCTGCGGGTAGCTGGGAGCTCTTGCTTCTGCCAGTTCCAGCACTGCTACTGACCTTACCAGCACAGTATCAGTCAGAAGAGATACTTGGGTCTTGTACTCCCTTTGATGGTTATTCAGCAAATCTCCGAGAAAGAACACGAGCATAAAATTTGAAGTATTCCACATAGTTAGAAACAGGGATTCTCAGAAAAAACACTTCTAAGTATATTATGGAAAATACTCCACAGCAAGTAACTGGTATCTACCATCATACATATATTGCATAAATTATACTCTGTTTATTTGTAATTTTAGATTCCCCCCACCTTCTTTCACTGCAAGCTGACAGCAGTAAACATTTTCTGAAATTATACAAGGAAGGAGAAAGTTCAGTCTGAAGTCTGTCCAGACAGATCAGATTGATTCCTTGGTGTCTCATGCCACCTCCTCTCCCCAGCTGTCATTTTAAAGATTCAACCTTCAGTTCTCAGCGCGTTTGAAACAACAGTAATGTGGACACACACCAAACCCAAATGTAGTGAGCCTGCTTGTTTGGTTGTTTTTTGTGTGTGCGTTCTTGTTTTTTTTTAGGTTTAAGTAAGCATCAGAAGCAGAACTGAGCAGATGCATTTAAGAGACAGACTACTGCCTGTTCATCTCCAAAGCAGGTTACTAGATTACAGGCAGAGTAACGGTGATCTATCATGGCCTGAGTCTTCCTCTGTTTCTGGAATCCGAGGCAGGAGAGCAGACCGTGTCAATCCCCAAAATTTCTGAGGTGACATATCCTTTTTGGTAGCTGTGAACTTCCATCCCATATGGTTCGCACAGATTCTGCACTGGGCTATAGTCCAGGCATACCTACCGAAAGCAAAACAAAAGGTTGACACTAACACATAAGGAAAAGACATATTAAGTGAGCTATGTTCCAGTATTCTTATCAGGTAAGAAGGGAGTACTAGCTAGATTTTCAAAGAATCTTCCAGAATTAAGGTGCTCAGCTCCCACCCAAAACCCCCGCAGATCTTTAAAAAAACAAAAAACAAAAAACAAACAAACAAACAAACCAACCAACCAAACCCAAAAAACCACATCATTCAAGTAGAGAAAGCAACTAAAGCATTTTACTAGCACAACATTTCAACAGTATGATGAAATACCGTGTGCCTTAAAGAAGAGCCAGAAAATGGTTCTCAGAGAGTAAGTTACTTAATGGAAATAAAAGTGATTTTTGCACTGCTCCTAGATTAACAGGGAATTCTACTTTCCAGAGCACCAGAGCTTTACTTTAACAGCTTGAAAATGCAGAATATGAGTATTTCAGAACCCTCATAGAAGAGAAGAGCTGAGAAAACACATAAGGATGAGAAAAGTTAACTCTAGATATTATAAGCCACAAGTTTTCTTCAGGGAGTCTTAAAGAGTGCATTTCTTATGACACATATGCCACACACACTCCAAGTCACTACTCTATGCTATGTGATAATCCAGAAAAAAACCCCATAACCAACACGAGAAAATAAAAGAGTAAATGTGTTCATGCATTAGCCAAGAACCTCGGACTGGCTACAGACACAGCAACACATTATTTTATGCTGCTTCAGAAGAGGACATGATAGCCACAGGGACAGAAGAATGATTTCTAACCTCTGGCACAGAAAGGACCACACAAAAAAGTGATCTGGTAAAAATGTATTTAAAGAATATTTTCGCGAAACTAAAATTCAAATATAGTTTGACATTTGAGCTATTTTCAAGAGTTAAAAAGTTTTGAATGAGCACCTGAAGCGTGCTTGTCTAGCCCAAACCCATTAAATTTAAGCTACCAGAGAGGGGTGACATTTTGATGCAAGACCCTTCATTATTAGGCAGACTTTTAGATCTTGACAGTTAATTATGCCACTGTTACAGAGATAATCATGCTAGATAATAATAATTAAATAAATAAACCCCTCAAAGGTAATCAGATTAATACAAAGTTAGCGATTTTTAAATTAATGTAACATTCATTCGTTTTTTAGATAAAAAAAAAGTATGTCAATAGAATAAGTGCATTTATATATTATGTTTTCCATTTGCACTTTATTTACTTTATGATCAAAGAAAGCTGTGTGGAAACAGTAATTATGATTTTAGTTCTGGCTTATACAAAACTTCACACAAGGAAACTCCCAGACAACCAGTGTCCTGTTTATAGTTCTCAGATGCTAGACTACGTTTTAAAATCTTAAGATATCCATATACTTAGAAGATTCCAGAGAGCGATTCTGAAAACATTCTATCTGAATTTTCCATTTTATTCTGTATTTTGAAAAAGTCTAAATTTACTTTCCTATTTTTCATATAAGCAAAATGACAGCATATGTTTCAAGAATTGCATAGTTACTATTCCACCGTCACCGGAATACATTTACAACCAAACTTCCCTCATTTACTAATAAAATTTCTTTTAACTGTTATTACCCAGGAAACCAGCTGTGCTCTGTCGATGGTCGTCCACTGAGATTCAAGTTGCAGGCTTTATATACAGTCAGGGTTTCATGGATGTACCCATGAGGATTCACAT
The DNA here is from genome assembly GCA_013401315.1 of Balaeniceps rex. NCBI lineage: Eukaryota > Metazoa > Chordata > Aves > Pelecaniformes > Balaenicipitidae > Balaeniceps > Balaeniceps rex. The sequence continues at coordinate 373,974 of VYZW01044035.1, forward strand.
ATGCTGCCATGGGTCCACATAAGGATAAGCTACAACAGACACCAATTTTGTCAGAGTTCAAGGAAGAAACAAAAACCAAGAGGCGGTCAAATGTAAACAGAGGAAAAACTGCCAACCATGCTTAAAACTATTTTCCACAGCAAAAGAACCACCTTAGGCTGTAGGAAAAAAAAGTCCCTTTAATTATATTATTAAAAATTGAAACAAAATAGATACTAGTGTAAAATATCATTGGTCAAATTTTCTTAGAATTGCAGAAATTTAAGTGTCCAGTGTTATAAATCCAATGCATTCATCACTGACATAATAAGTAGGTAACAGGAATAATGTAAGTACCTACTTCAGAAAAGGTGTTTAAAAAGATACTATCATGAGTAGTGATTAAAACGTTCTTGTGTTCAGATGAACCTTGTCCAGCTGTTTGTTAAAGGGGGCAAGTTATTTACAGGATAGCTGGCAGGATGCTATGGAAACTACCTCATTTAAGGCAGTTATTAATATTTCCTTCAAAAACCTACAGCTCAGTATAAAAAAGTACACGATAGACTCATAATTTATTTTACTTGCTGCTCTTGAATAGCAACTTCCAATAAAACCAAGTAACACCTATATTGCTACTCTTAAATCTAACTTTAGAAGCAAGCAAAAATGTTCATTCATTACACTAACTTCTCATCATTCTTCCGTTAAAGTACATCACACTGACACAGCAGGAATCGTGGTTTCTAGAAACCATCATTTGATTAGAAGATAAGAAATGGCTTTTAATTACCACATCAGCTTCTTATCACACTGATACAGGAAAACTCTGGGGAGTCTTGCTTTGTCAAAGCGACGCCTTTTAACCTTCACATTATCATGTGATGGACAGATATTAGTTATTCAAGATTAAAATAGTGACGAGACTGCCAGAAGCAGCAATTATTTGGAAAATATATAGTTTTATCATTATTGAACAAGGCAGATATTGTATAGGTAAAATATATAATGGGAATATACTGTCCAGTGAAGTTATTAGGATTAAACCCTACATTCTCAAAATAAAAAAGGTATCACAATGCTTAATGACATAAATGGGCTATTTCCTTACATGACAACATCCAGGGAGCCTATCTATACCACTCAATTAGTGCATTTTAATGTGCCATTGAAGCTTGTTAACATATAAAAATCAGGATGAAGTGCTGAGAGACAATTTTTTGTCCTTTTATTTCTGAATAAAGTTCATGAGATCCCAAATTTTATACATAACAAATTTGTATTTCAAAACTCACCGCAGAGTGCATAACTCTTTAGTGGCAAGGTGCTGGACCAGGTGACATAACATGGCCTTTCATACCCACTTATGTTACAATATACATGGTGATGTTTGGATTTACTAACTTTTTATTAGAAAAGCTCAGATAACCTGTTTTTCTTTATAAAAAGAAAATTCCCTATAAATATTTACTTAAATTTTATTAGAGTTGTGGGAAACACAATAGTTATAACCTAGCTTAATCTGTTTTGCTGTGCCAATGTTTCTGATAGAGAACCTCCCAAAGATTAAGAGCAATAAACTCACCTGAATATTTCATTCTTGGTAGTTATTTCTGTGTCTTGGCATTGCTTACAACAAAGAGATGTACACTTGAAAAGAAAAAACAAAGAGGGTAATTTAATTCATTTCCAGACATTTGTCAGCACAGTGGCAAATAATAAAAATGCCTCTCCCATTCCCTCAGAATAGACTTTGCACCAATTCTTTTGTTTATCTGGGCAGCAGTCACTTACGTTTTCTCTTTCTGGCAAAAGGTAAAAAAAATTTCTACTATTTATGGTAAACATGAATTGTTATCTAGAAGACAAAACTTTCTATATACCTTTTTCCCCGCAAAAAAAGTCCACACATAAAAGAGAATCTGACTACACAAAGATAATGAGTCAACCTTCTAAGGTCTTTAAAAGTTAATTTAGAAAAAAACCTTCGCTCTAAGATGTAACACAGAAAAGGTAGATGGGTACAAATGCAACCATTAAGTTACATTGCCCAGAAAATAAACATTTAAATCAGCTTAGTAGAACACTACTATTAATTTGCAGGAGGTGCATTTCTTCTACCTCTTTTTAAGGGTAATGCATGTGAAATTACCAAAAAATGACCCACTACATTTTGGAACAAAATGCTGTGCCCAGGATCTTCACTTGGACAAGTCCCTGTGTGAGCATATTTCCTTTTAAACCTTTGAGTAAATCATAGCTTGTGCTTCTGAGTCTCCCTGAGCTTTGCCTCCTGCACTCTGCTCATGATACTACACAGGCTTATGTCAGTCTTTTCTCTCTCCTTTCCTCTATTCAGATGCTTTGGGCTTGTTGCCGCATTTCAACTTCCCCCACCTCCCTTCTTGCAGGTGATACTGGTTCTGCCCCACACTTTCAATACACTGTCTACTGATCTTGGAGACAGAGGGAGGAAGATTGCTCTACTATACAGATACTATTTATCATACACCAGTTCTGTTCGCTTCCCTTCTTAAAGCTCACTCCTACCAGGGACTTTTAACGCCTACTATCGCTCTCTCTTAAGTCACCCTTACCCACAGGTTATAATTTAAATCTCATATATCCCTCTCAGAATCCAATTTGGACAGCTACTTAATTCCATGCCTCCATTTGCAAACCTATCTAATTACTACAATTAGAACTCTCAAGCAGAATTCACAGAAGTGTTACACCTGTGAGTGATATATGTTTGTCGTGGTTTAGCCCCACTCGGCAACTAAGCAC
>VYZW01044039.1:0-15375 GCA_013401315.1 Balaeniceps rex
CCAGTTTTCAGTCCACCTCACTGTCTGCTCATCCAGTCCATACTTCAATAGCTTCTCTATGAGGGTGTTCCGGGAGACAGTGTCGAAAGCCTTACTGAAGTCTAGATAGGCAATGTCCACTGCTCTTCCCTCATATACCAAGCCAGTCATTTCATCATAGAAGGTTATCAGGTTGGTCAAGCATGACTTCCCCTTTGTGAATCTATGCTGACTGCTCCCAGTCGTTGCCTTGTCCTTCATGTGCCTGGAAATGGTTTCCAGGATTAGTTGCTTCATCACCTTCCCAGGGATCAAGGTGAGGCTGACCAGCCTGTAGTTCTCTGGATCCTCCTCCTTGCCCTTTTTGAAGATAGGAGTGACATTTGCTTTCCTCCAGTCCCCAGGCACCTCTTCAGTTGCCATGATCATTTAAAGATAATTGAGAGTGACCTTGCAATGATATCAACTACTGTGCTGATATCAGCACTTGTGGGTACATCCCATCAGGGCTCTTGGACTTACGTATGTCAAGTTGGTTAAGTATTCTCTAACCTGATCCTCTTCCACCAGGGGTAAGTCTTCCTTATGCCAGACCTTCCCCCTCTCTCCAGAGCTTTGGATTTCTGAAGGTTGGTCTAAAAACTGAAGCAAAGAAGGCATTCAGTATTTCAGCCTTTTCCATGTCCTGTGTCACCAGGGCCTTTGCCCCATTCAGCAGCAGTCCCACATTTTCCCTAGTCTTCCTTTCACCACTTAGATACTTATAGAAGTCCTTCTTGTTGCCCTTGACATCCCTCAAGTTCAACTCCAAGTGGGCTTTGGCTTTCCTAACCATGTCTCTGCATGCTCAGGCTGTCTCTATACTCTTCCCATGTTACCTGTTCCTGCTTCCACCTTCTGTATACTCCCTTTTTATGTTTGAGTTTTGTCAGGAGCTCCTTGTTCAACCACACAGGCCTCTTGGCATTTTTGCCTGACTTCCTGAGTGTTGGGATGGACTTCTCTTGAGACGAGATGATCCTTGAATACTATCCAGCTTTCCTGGACCACTCTTCCCTCCAGAGCCTTATACCATGGGAATTTTCAAACCAGATGCCTGAAGAGGCCACAGTCTGTTCTCCTGAAGTCCAGGGTTGTGATCTTGCTTTTTGCCCTGCTCCCTCCTCTCAGGATCCTGAACTCCGTCATCTCATGGTTACAACAACCAAAGCTCCCTTTGACTTTCACATCCCCAGTGAGGCCTTCCTCATTTGTGAGTATGAGGTCCAGCAGAGTACCTCTCCTCATTGGCTCCTCTTCCACTTGTGTCAAGAAGTTATCATTAATGGTCTCCAGTAACCTCCTGGATTGCTTATGCCCTGCTATGTTGTCCCTCCAGGAGGTAACAAGGTGGTTGAAGTCACCATGAGGATCAGGGTCTGCAAACGCAAGGCTGCTTCTAGCTGTCTGTAGAAGACCTCATCTGCTTGCTCTTCCTGGTCAGGCAGCCCATAGTAGACACCCACTACAAAGTCACCAGTATTGTTCTGTTCTTTAATCCTTACCCATAAACTCTCATCATTCACCCTTAGGCAGAGCTCCATGCACTCCAGCTGCTCTCTCCCATAAAGGGCAATTCCCCCTCCTTGTCTTCCCAGCCTGGCCTCCTAAACAGTCTGTGGCCCTCCACTGCAGCACTCCAGTCATGCAAGCTGCCCCTGCATCTCTGGGATCCCAACAAGATCCTACCCCTGCAGCTGCACACAGATCTCTAATTCCTTGTGCTTAAGCCCCATGCTGCCTGCCTTAGTGTGCAGGCACTTTAGAGAGACTTCCTTGCTTACATGCAAATGCTTGTGGTGATGCCACTTAAGCCCTGTTTTGTTCCTTTTATGTTCCTTGTTGTTCACATCACCCCAGGCGCTTTGCTTGTCAGCCTGTCCATTGCTCCCCCAGAGCTGCGGTAACTCTCTCCCTTCCTTGTGGTTCCTGGTTTAAAGCCCTCTTTACCAGGTCAGCCACCCTGTGGCAAAGATACCTGGGCAAAGATATCACTGTGTATGTCACATCAAGCTGATCTGCTTAGTGCAGCTGTAAGGTCAACACTGAAGATTTTCTGCTGGAGGAACTTCCACTGTGAAACAGGAGAATCCGCAGAGCTCAGCAGCTGTATAAACTTTTGAGGGATCTGTAACTGGATTTCACCGCTTTACTCCTCCTTTCCTCTGTGGAGGCAAATCTCACCATGAAAAACAGACAGGAAGGAGTTAAGGTCTATTCCTATGGAACACATTAAGTTTAGAAATCTAAAAACACATGAAAACTTTGAGCATATACATCCATATACGCAATATGTAATACAGTAAACATGGTAAGAACTAGCTCGGTATTTAATTATGAACTGTGGTTTAAGTTTTTTTTTTCCTCATTTGAAATAGAAACAGAAAAAAGGTTAGTAAGCACAGCCAGTGAGATGAAAGGAATAAAGGAAAGGAGGAAGTAGAAGACAACCCCATCTCATCACTGCCTATTGTCAACCGACTAATTTTTTGCATAAAGTATAGTCTCTTTTAGAACCTTCTGTGCCTGAGGTGGAGGACAAGCAGTTGCCTCCAACTTTTCCAAATAATGCTTTACAAATCATGCCCATTAAAGATACAATTATTTGAAATCTTTGCAGAATGAGCTATTTACTTAATTTTAAAAAATGCGCAGTTTGTCAGTCAGAAAGTACGTACACACACAATGATTTTATACTTCTCTTTTCCTTGGTCAGTAACACTGAGTTAGCCTACTTGCACATGGTGTATAAAATTTTTCAAAGTCAAATAATGAATGGTGATGACATTTCACATTTGAAAGATATTATCACCTGGATGCAGGCCTACCTTCAGAAAACTGGTGTTCAGAAAAATTATAGAACAGCAGGAGCAATCACTGCAGCATGTGATAGAAGAGAGAGGACGTGACATCATATCCCTAGCTAGAGACACTGGAAAGAACAAGTAAATCTCTAACAGAAACACAGCTACATCTTATTTTGTTTCAGTATGAAGGGTCTAACTGAACATCACCATTCAATTGTATTCTGGGCAACAGCCCAAACTCATCTTTGCAGCAGTTGATTTTGAAACATTACAGTCAATCACATCTTCTCAATTTGTTCTTTCAGGCTTTCGCTATCCTTCTGGTTTCCATTTCTTGTTTGGAAGCCTTGAGTCATTCACGCTGGCAAGACAACCAACCTAAATCAGTTATTTTCTCCAAATTATACTGAAATTGGGATCTTGCTTAGTTTGTTGTTTTCTTCCTCTGTCTTTCACATAATTTTCTCTTTAAGGATCTAATAAAGCTGATTGAAGGCATGAACACAATATTCCCTTTCTTCTATTGCTGTCAAATCCAAGTCTTTTACCCACATTGTTTTGTAATTGAAACAAAAAACCTCTTAGGTTCAATTCTGCTTTCATTACCTCTGCATTATCCTAAGTATAAATAAAAGACCTGGGTTTCATGACCATGTCAGTTACATTAAATGAATGCGCGACTTTCTGATTTTACAAAATTTTTTGTTTCAACAAAGGGAAGGAACTTTGAAGACATGCTTGGTAGAAGGGTGGGTGTTCAAAGAGAGAAAGAAAGTATGTCTAAATGTAATAAAATCTGCTTAGAGTTTCATTTATACCAGGAAAAAGGTATCTCTCTATTTCGTGGTATGTACCATGTTGTGAATTTATTACTAACAGAAAGTAAAACAATTGAAAACAGGGCAATATTACTTTAATATAGCTATTAGTGTGAAGTAATCTTTATGTTGACCTAGCTGGACATTGAAAAGATTTTCAACTCCCAGAAGTTTCAGGAAAACTAGCGAGTGCTAGTGAAGGCAGGCACAAATTAGTACCTACTGCTGAGAAAAAGGGACTTACAATTTAGCCATTTATTTTGAGAGCAGCAAGCCACTAGCCAGTTCACACACGTAGTTCACCCTCAATCACAGCACCTACAGCCATTTGCCCAGCTGAAGAGGTATGCTATAGGGAAGGCTGGGTGTCGTTCAGGGGCAACAGGCACAGAGCTGAAAAGATATTAAAGGTTGGACACATTCATTGAAAACCAGGCTTGGACACTCTGTTGCTCTCCAAAAAGCTTTTTTTCTTGCAAAGTATGTTATGTATATTATCCTACTGCAAATGTTAAACACATGTTCCTACAGGAACCTCATATAAAGCTATCAATGACACACTTAGCCAAGCTAGCTTCTGAATTTCTATTATGCAAATATATTTCTTTATCTATTCTGTGTCTACTATACAGATACCTGCTGTTTTAGACACCAGCACTAAATACTAGGTACTTACTTCATAGCATATTTCACTTTTTTCACTGAGCGTGCATTCATGTAAATCACCATCAGTTGCAACACATGGAAATTAAGGAAAAACAGAATTTTTTTTCACAGCAAGTAAATGTAATACAGAATTACATGTTAACTTGTGTCTGTAGTAACACTGATGTTACACTATATGCTAAAAGAAGACCAAGTGTCCGCTATGAGAATACTAGAAGCAGACCAACTCATGAAAGAAACCCCTCAAATAAGTTAAAGCAACACAGAGTATGAAAAGTGACTGGTTAAAAGGAAGGGACTGTCAGGGGAAGGTACTCTTAAGATACTTCAGAAGAATACTAAACAGCAGAGGATCTGGCTCAGAATCAATCAGACTGGCCAAGAAATGGATTAATAATCAACATCAATCTACCTCACTTATTCAAAATGACAGTCATCACCATATTTACTGCATGTGGGTCAGATTACGAAGTTATTATGATCCATCATCCATGTGACTTTGTTATTCTTACTCAGAAATGAGTCTTTCTTCCACGATTTTTAATCACCTCTCAATCTCTTGGTCAAAATCCTTGCTAATTTTTGGCTTTCTAGTCTGCACTCTGAATTTATATAAGTTACAGGACACACCTAAATATAAATCCCTCAAGAAAGGGAAAGATGAAACCTTCTCCTTCCTTTCTTGTGTCTTTTGTGCAGCAAAAAGTGAGAGTAAAAAAAAGGGACCTTGTTAAAATTTCTCTCTATTCAAATGAGGGTCTAGCCCTCTTACACTACATATTTCTCATATGCTTTCTGTGTTTTGCTATACCCAAGCACGTAAAAAAAATCTAGGAAGGTGAAGTTGGAGCCTTCATTGTCATGCACAACATAGCCTCAACAGTTCTCCGTGTGTAAAAAAAGAACATCTTGTTCTGGCTTTGTTTTTCCAAGGATGATTATACATTAATTAATTAAGTGGTACATTGTTACCATGTACTGCCTGAGTAATAGATTCACGTGTATTAAACTAAATTGGATTTTTAAAAATGTAGCTGTGCTCACACCTCTGCCACTTACGTGCCAGTGGCCTGTGAAGCTGGGCTGACCGCTGCTGCCAAGGGAGGAATCGGGCTACCTGGGAGGATGGCAGCTGCTGGCGGGCAGCGAGGCAGGACCCTGCCAGCTGCAGCATGCACCGCTCACTGCTCGCTCCCACTGCTGCCAGCCCAGCAGCAGGAGCAGCAACGTTCACTACAGGGCTCCCTGCCACCTTTGCCTGTTCCTTCTTAACACTCTTCTTGTAGTCTGGCCCCCATGGCCAATGAACGAAATATCATTATTGCCTATGATTCTGAGAAGCCTTAAGCTGGTCTTTCTGATGTAATTCCTGTTGAAATCAGTGCAAATGGCAGCATTATTATCACTGGCAGCTGGTCTAGGCTCTTACAAAATTGCCTGCATGTAATCACTAGCTGGGCTGTAGAATGGGTCTACATGTCTCACTTCTTACAAATGACAGCATTTTCTTCCCTCAAAGACTTTCCCTCTAGCTGCCCCTTTGTTTGCAATAGGAACAAGCTACAGACATGCCAAAACAGCTTTGCCTTGGGCTTCTGAGACAGAAAAATTCTTCATTGCATTTTGGATTGTCAGAACTGGCAGAATGCTTCAGTAGGAGTTTTAGCTGTTCAAACACTAGAAGAGAATTTAAGTTGTTTTTTTTTTTCCTTTTGCTAACAGTACTGCTGTAACTGGTACAACAGGAAGCAGTCACTGTTTTAAAGTAGCTCCACACCTATGTCTATTGAAGCTAAAGAATGCGAGAAAATGATTCATTTTTAGTTTTGATACCAGAGAAAAAAGAGACTTTTGTAGCTATGTGCTTTAGAAATCTGTTTCTGATACTTAAAAAAAAACCCCAAACCATAGAGAGGATAACTAGATGTGTTTTCTGGAAAAGACTGACAGGACTTCTCTGTGTTAAACTGATGCTGTGATTCATTAAATGAAAAATCATGAGATCAGCAAAATTTCTTGCTTGCCCTGGGAGTGTGTCCTACTCAGATTGGTTGTGACTTCAAAAAAATACAACATTAAGTTGTTCTAATTTCATCAGAAAAAAACGTGGCTCAGGAAGGAAATTTTTGATTGCAAGTTAATGTTAGCCCTCATTGGAATAAGTTATACTCTTCAATATCCACATGCGTAATCCCTAGGGACTTACATGACTACATGTATTCTTTCCCATCTGCTAGCTAAATATGAGATTCAAGAGGCTTTCAGCGTCATTATACAGATTAGCGACTCTCCCAAGAGGACCCTAGGTCCATGATACAGTGAATAACTTACAATGAGATTTAGAAGACCAACTTTCAGAGATCATTTTGTGTTTGTATGAGTTTTGCACCTGCAATTATTTGTGCTTGTAATTTAGGTTACTTAGATGTTTTTAATTTACAGATGCAATCAGTGATGTAGATACTTAAACTGAACTGAACTGCAGGCAACCATAACTGCAGGTGCAAAATTTTGTCTGCAACGATTTGGATTCATAAACACATCGATCTTCTGGAGTCTAAAGTAAAACTAGGCCAGCAGTGGTTTTATAGTATTTTAAAAAACTAAAAAACTTACATATTTTTCCCATTTCTCAAAAAAATCTCAAGGCAGCACTTTTTAGCATTAAAAAGAATAGGGTATCATTAAAAATATACAAACATGCTCATAATAATTAATTTGATTCCACCTTTTAGCATCTTGACCTTATTTTTCTTACTCCCTTTACAGTACCTCTAGCAGGAAATCATAAAAGATTCATGATTTTGTAACAGTAACACTGTTGATAGTTGTACCAGTAGAGAGCGACAGTCTTATACGCACAGAGATCAACGTGTGCAGAATTTGTAGCGCTACTTAGGAAGCGAATGGCACCATGAATACATACAGATACTGACACTTGAATTTCCATCTGGCAGACAGCTGTGGTACCTAGAGGTACCATGGGGGTGAAAGGTATTACTACATAGATGTGTGAGGAAACTCATACGAACGGCAGCTACCTGCCTAAAGCCAGACAAAATACCTCTGAGTGTCGCTGAAACCGGATTCTGTTGTAAGAAAGTTATTAGGAAGAGTTTTATGTACTTGGGAGCAAAAAAGTAACTCCTCAAAAAAAGCAGAATTTCCTTACAGTTACAGGTACTGTCCCCAGGTACAGTGACAGTGTCACAGCTCCTTTCTTCTACCTCCAGAGTGCCATCATGCAGTGCCAGTGTGACACAGCGAGGGCATGGGTGTGAAACCAAATTCCAGCCCTTCTTTCCAGCCAGCCCACCCCAGCCCAGGTTACACTGCTTAAGAAAACTCCGTCAGGTGAAGATCTGCATTATGCACTGACTGGCATGGATGCTGGAGCGATGCCCAAAAGGTGCCTTCTATTCTTCACGCACCACACACAAATGCCCTAAAAATACCATATGGGTTAGTACATTTTCCTCAATGTTACTCCAATCTAAGAACAAATAGAGTTGACAGTTAATACAAACAAACTTATTTTCATTTTTTTTTAATCACAACACATTTTAAACATGAAAGCTCCCTTTTCAGGCAATATGCAGCAATGCTTCCAAGCAGATTCCACCTTCAGTACTATGAAACTCCCACACTGTGATGACATTCCTCTTGTCCTTCTCACACAATTTCTAAGATAAAGCACTCTGATGTCATGTCATTACTTTATCTGGAGAGGTGACTAACCTGCACTCTGAGTTTCTCATGGTGAAAAAGGACAGGCAAAGTAGGTTTAAATGACTGAGAAATGAAAAAGACTTCCCAAAGATATACCAAAGGATTCCAATCAAAGTTGAATGTTAAACAATTAGGAACAGATTTTGCAAAGCTTTACACCAGTGATATACTTAAGTATAGTTACCCATGAAAAACCTGCTATAAGATTGCGATGCAAAGATACGTAAATACCTTTTGAGACCAGACTAACAGGCAAGACAAATGTGTGAAGGGAAGAATCATGTAGAAGTTGCTGCCCTAATTATTATTATTGTTACTTATTATTCAGTGATCTACTCTTGTTTTATGTAACCATGCCCCACCTGCCAATAGTCTCCTCATCTGCCTAGACATCTGTAAAGAAACCTGACAGATTTTTTTTTTAAAAGTAATGGAGTCTGTGTCTCAGTGATGTGGCAGTTTCTACTGGATTTTTTATTTTTAAAAAAACTTGCAGTGTGTTCTTTGAGCAGCAAACCTGCCTCAGCAGGTTTAACTTGAACATCTCTTTTGAAATGTTTTCTTTTTCTCAGTATATTGATATATCTTCTGATCCAGCACCCTTCTCAACTTGAATTCTTCTGCAGAAAAGAAATTTTGCCACTTAAGTATTGAATAAACAAAACAAATGAACCCTCTCTGCCAAGTTACTTTTAAAAGCATGCAGAGTATTTTACTTTACAAATGAACAAAGCGTTTCATGTAGCAGCTCCAGTAAATGCAACACAAGCTATTTTACAGCAGACAGCATGATTTTTTTTGTGTCAAACCCTTCTGCATTTTATGACTTAAAATAATAATACCTTTCTAACCATCAGTAAGTCAAAAAGAAAGTCAGTTTGGGTCAAATTTGCTTTTCTTCTAGATCTCTATTTTTCTCTGAATTTGCAAAAGAGAAATCTTTTTTCTTGCGTAGCTCACAAACATGCCATGAGGCTTGCTCGGTAACTGGCTCTGAGCATTTAGAACTCAGCCAGATTAGCTGGAGATTATCATTGCACCTCTGCAGTGGTATGATTTGCCATGATCTCACACTCTGTAAGTGTAACTGCAATTTGCAACCACACTACTTCCTTGTTCACCACCATCAGAGAGCATTACAAAGTCAATATAAACAACATTTCACTAGGCATGACTAAATGATTACCTGCTATCCTGCAGAGTTGGTTCAGAGCCTTTTGAAAACCTTCTCTACGGATAGTACAGCCAGCAAGGACCTAAGAATACATTTATATCATTTTAACTGGGGTAACAAGCAGTCAGAACTGCAGTTTCATTGCAAACCTGTGCCTGGCAAACTGCTGTCAAAGACAAGAAAGCCTGTGCTACAAGCAGGGTTGCAAGGCAAGGGTGGGCAGAGAGCTCCAAGTGCAATGGTTTCTGCTGTAATTATAGCTGGTCTTGAAGGAACAGGTGGTACAGTCGTTGGGAGCGCTGGGCATCCCGAGGCAATGCTCCAAGAAAAGCCATCGCACACTATCAGCGTTGATACACGACACAGTAGGTTCTTCTATGGGCTGTGTTTGGCTGTAAGTTAAAAATGCTGAAAAGCCCACAAGTGTCAGTGAGCTTTTAATAAAATGTGTGTCTGCAGTTCAAGAAAGAACTACACAATTTATGATTTTGTACTGAAACAACGTAAAACTGGCAATACAGTAAAAAAAAAAGAGAAACTCAGCAGTGTTCTCAACAGCCTTGTGTTCTCCTTTTGGGTTACAAAAATTCACACAGGGATATCACCTGAGGCCAGCTGAAAATTATCTAACCAGCTGCATATCTAAAAAATGAGGGAAATCATAAATTCTTGAGCAGTAGTATTTCTGAAAGCAGTAGTTTAACCTAACTTTCTGCCATGATGTGCTGGTCGGTTTATGATGAGTTTTTCTTCCAGAGAAGAACATAATTTTTAGTAAAGAAATCTTTACACTTTCTTGCATAAAAGTGAGTAACAGTAACAGAGCTATGGACTCTTCTTCACTGATTCAACTCCAGCTGAAGTCAAAGTAGTCTTCTTTATTTGAATAGAGTTTATACCACATTTTCTGCAAAGAAGTTTTAAGTGAGTTTGGAGAATGTAACTACCTCTTTTCTTTCAAAGATTACATGTTCCTTAGTTTTTTCTCTAAGCATTCAAGACCTTTTTGTACCTGTGGTTCTTTCTTGCTATTTTTCTTCAGTTTTTATCTATTAAGCCTATAATCCCCGTTCCAAGTAAAAAAGCTTGGTGCCATTAGTTTTCCAGAGACAAAACAGAGCAGACTGCTGCTGCATTCAAGCTTCAAGCAAAACAGGGAATCTAACTTATGAATACTGACATATATATAAAAACCCCTTATGAATACTGATATATATGGATACTGATATATATATATATATATCCCTATACAGATCTATACCACTAACAAACACAACCAGGCTTCCATGAATAACATTGTACATTTTGACTCAGGATTTATAACAGAAATGATTTTTTGGTTTAGAGACACTTAAAAAATGGCTAAATGTACGCTCTGATAATGAATGTACAAAACTTACACTTGAGGATATAAAAAATCATAAATAATCCATAGAGAGTGGAAAGACAAATGTAATGCTTTCCATTGTCTCTGGGGTCTGCCCTACACGTGGACCCCTCAGAAAACACAAAGTATAAAGCAGTGCCTCATAACGTAACAAATACCTGTACTTTGTAGGAAAAGTACATTTGCTATGCATACAGACGCAGAAGGTAGCAGTGCAGGGAGCCCGGGTACCGCAGCTCGAGCCTGCTACCATTTGAGCTAAAGCAGAACTACATTAGCTGGCACGAACAGCAGCGCATTTATCCTGCCTGCGGGCAAGCACACACACACAGAGCACAGCACACACACGGACAGAATCACTTTTCAAGCAAAATGAGTAGAGAAAGGAGGTAAGGGAAAAAATACAACCTTGTATTAAGTTTAATGTATATACCTGTCTAATTAATTAATTTTTCAAAATTATTTAAGCCTCTGGGAACGCGGCCTTCCTACGAGACATTATACTCGAACGGCACTACATCACAAGTCAAGCACATAGAATCAGCTTAGAGATGATGAATAATGAAGTATTACTTGAGATTTTCAGCTTATTCACTCCATACTTGTTTGTGATGATGTGGTAAAAAAAATGCTTTGGATCTCAGTTTTAACCATTTTACTGGACATCTGGTGTTTGCTGCTTAAAGTTTCACTGTTACCAGGGTCATTGTAATTCTATAGCACATCTGGGCCAAATTCCCTGGTAGTTTTTAGTGAATTCTGCGGCAGTGGAAACATCTGTAGCTGTGCACAGTTCCACACATACAGAATTGTGAGGAGCTGCAGAATGTTCTTGGATCTTTTGCATTTCAGTGTCCAGGAAATTACCCACTGGCAATGGATGATCTTTTGGTAATTTTTTTTTTTTAAATCTTCTGTGGGATATGCCCAAATCGAGTAAAACCACACAGATTCTAATCGCTAAGATTTTACTTTCATCAGTTATTAAAGATAACACTCATGCCTCAGTCTTCATGTTTTCAGAAGTACACACAGCCTTTGAAAACATTTTCTTGGAAGTGGGTGGACTGATGCAATGTGAAACTGGCCTACTGTCACTGAAAATTTTGAGAACTGCAAACAAAGCCTAGGCTACGAGAGTTGAAGAGAATAAGAAGAGAAATTTAGCAACAGAGTCTCGCAACAAAGGACCAGGCACAGTAATCATTAATTCTTATCTTCTGAGGTAAAAATAAAGATTAAAAAAGTGGGGCACCATCATACATTTAGCAACTTTTGTGCTAAAATTCTTTTAATGACATTAAAGTACAATCTAAGTCTCAGTTATTTATTTTAACATGACAGAATAAAACTATTACTTGTTACAAAGAAAGGCCTGTGAGAATGAATGGTCTGGAAGAAATAGTCTCTTACTCCCCAGATCCTGAAGTATTTGTGCCAACTGGTTAGGATTAAATCAATATATGACAACTGCCTGGACCTGATCCAAAACTTTGCTTTGCAAAACAACAACAACAAAATAGAAAATCCTAGCACCAGGTTTCTTTCCAGTAGCGTAACACATCACTGACGAAGCCACCAGAGGAGTAAACTAAATTTGTTCTGTTATTTGCTGAGTCACTAAGCAGTTCTTGTTCTACGTGCTTGGATTGGCAATGTGAATCATTGGACAGAGTAAAACCTCATCTATATCTCACCCTAAATCCTAATCTGAATTAAACGCTAAATTCTTAAGAATTATAGTAAAGGTACTGAAGGAGGCTTATGCTGGGGTTACAGTGAGTTAGCCTACAGCATTTTTTCAACCTCAGAAGAGGCTTTGAAAGTAATTTCACAAAATAAAATGCAGTATGCCAAGAGGATCATTTGGAGGTATAGCAAGGATGAGCACTAATAAGCAATAATAAGCAAGAAGGGCGAAGAACTGGACAACCTGTATATATGGATAGCGCAGCTTGGAGAGGAGAGCGTAAGGATGCCTACCATAGGAGGGAGGATCTATGATAGGAAATAGGTCAGAGAGATTTAAAACATATTTAATAAGTGCACACAGAGCTGCATTTAGTAACTGCTTGTTATAGGGCAAGCATCCTTCAGTGATGTACCTGGTTTAAGAAATGCCTACACCTTCCTAACAAAGCTTTCCCCAGATGCTCAAACCATCTCCATGCCATGGTCTTACACACTCATATGTGCTAATACAATTATCAGTAAAACTGCACTGTACACCAGATCACTGGAGAGTGGAGAAATGAATTCAAAAAAGGAAGTGCTGGGAACAGTAAAAGTCTTTCTGGAATGGAAATCTTCTGAAAGAAAGAAATGTATGTGGAGATGACAGGACAAGAGCAAAAGAAGCTAAAATGTTAAACCTGTGACGGATGCATAACCAGAGCATGTACAGTTTGAAATTCTGTTCAGGCTGACTGAAGGGATGCTCAATAGGGATAAAGAGACCTTTCCATTTGCTGTATTTGTTCTTATACAGATTTAAGACCACGTTGGTCTTGAAGGCAGGGAATCTGAGCAGCAGGCTAGGTGGAATGCAGAGAACGGCCAGAAAGAGCCAGAGACGATGCCTGGAACAGGAAATTTATGATATTCCCTACCAGACTGAGGCAGAAATTCCTTTCTTACCCCCAAACTGTAAATAGGTAAGACTCTGAGCCTCCAAAAATAAACCACCCCCCTCCCCCAATGGATTTCCTTTTTACCTCGAAGGACTAATCCATGCTATCACATCTTCATCTGTATCCAATCATGCTTAAAAGAAAGGAAAAAAAACCCTCTTTATCATGCATCTAGTCAATTGTGCATTAGGAAAAAATAATCCCTCTTGATCCCTGACAGTGACTCGCTGAAGCTCTGAAGCATGATGTAAGTACAGTCATTACTATAATGCAAATCTCCAAGTGTTACGGTAGGTTTAGGGCAGTGCAAGATTTCCTGTTCTCAAAGCTTAATACAAGACAGGGGATGACTTATGAGACTAGACTACAAACTCAGAAGGGACCCTTTAGGGTACTTCACTTTACTGATACAAGCTTTCATCTAGAAACTACATTAAATAATATTTGGAAAGACTTAAGTAATGGCTCTCCAGTAAAAGCCCTCCAGATGATTGTTCCAGTGTTTTTCTACATTCAGAGAAAGCTGTGTTTGAAGGCTGCATTTGCTTAACATCAGATTCCAGGTACTGGTTGTAGTGAGCAAGGCTGAAAACCCTCGAACTCACAGGTGCCAGAAAACTTTTTCCATAGGTGAAAAATATATCTATACATAGCAATCAAGTAACTTTTCAATAGTCTCCTTCACAACCAGAAAAACTTAGTGCCTTGAATTTTATGACACAAGGCTTATTTTCCTCCCAAGATAGTTTTGTGACACTCTCAAATTTCTTCAATATCTCTATATTTTCTTTGAAGTGTTGATTTAATTCAGTATTTTATCAGTTCTGTTACCAAAGTTATATACAGAGTCAAAATTCTGCACTTCCTTAGCAGTCCTTAGTTGCACGTAGCACTTTTGCTTTTGTATGCTTTAGGATTGCATGATCCTTTTTGCTATGGTATAGAGCTCATGTTGATGTAATTATCTTTAACATCTAATTCTTTCAGTGTTACTGCTTCCTAGGACAATGTTCTCTGTGTTGTTGATATAGCAAGTATAATCTGAATTTTGATTCCCTCTTGAATTACTTTGTATTTGGCCATATGAAAATGCCTTTAGTTGCATGGTGACCATGAAATTGGCTGTAATTCTAAACCAATAACCTGCTCTCATTTACTGCCTCACCAGTTTTTGTGTCTATTGAAACATTTACCAACTTTATTAAATGTTCATCGGGAATAAAACACAATACTGATTTTAAATGCTTATTTTAATTTCTACTTTCTGTATGTGGATTCTTTTTTTTATTTAACTGAAACTCTTCCCACTCTTAATTATTGTTCCCTACTTGATTCAAAAATATTAAGGGCTTGGCTGAATTATACATTTGATTCTAGAGATAACGATGGCTTTGAAGCATTCCCAAACCAAGCTTGAGAAAAAAGAGACTTTAACTGATAATATTTCAGCATACATATTTGAAGTGTGTGAGAGTATTAGTTTCACATCAGGGAAATTCTGAATTCCGTAATCTGCCTGGCAGACAGAAAATTCACCCTGCCAAGATAACTGGGTCCGGTGATACCACAAATCCACTTTAGCCCATTCGAAGCTCTGTTCTGTATACCGGTTTGCTGAGTGGAACAGACTTTTTCAAGAAATGATTTATGTAGTCAGTATTGAATGATAGAGCCCTGAAAGCATGGAAGCAAAGCCCTTTTATCTGATTTATGTTATCTAGGTAAATTATTTTCTAGGTGTTGTAAATGAATAATGCGAACAATGATGGAAAAATGTTTCTACCCTTAAACAGTAGTTATCAGTTATTTATGACATATCTTGACCTATTTATATAACTATTTTCTTTCCATCCAATAGTAACATGTACCACTTCTCCTCCTTCACATGAGCAAAGGACTTCCTAGTCATGATTACAGAAAATACTTTATGAAAATATTAACTATCTAGAATGGACAGGAGTTAAAGAGCTAATATCATGTGGCCAGCTAGTTTTCAATCGAGTAATCATGAAGGCAGTGAAAATGGCTTGTTGAATTAAAGCCAAAGGTGTAAACTACAGTCTTACTGATAATAGCCTTACCAATTCTCCGTCATCTTTTTAATAAACCACTCCATCTATTTCATGTTGTTTTTCTTCATTTTGCA